>JARHVA010003457.1:1662500-1690000 GCA_037957365.1 Torreya grandis | reverse complement strand
ATGTTATTATTAATGATATTTTTTATGTACCAAATCTTAAAAATAACTTGTTATCTTATTCACAACTTACTAATGATAATTTCATTATAACATTGCTTAAAAATAGCTAGTCCATTAGAAATCAATCTAGGTCTCTAATTTTTGAAGGTGTTCAAAATAATGTTTTATATATTTTCTCTCTTTCTACATGTGTTCTTTCATCACATAGTAAGAATGAATCTCAATTATGACATGAAATATTAGGTCATGTTAATTTTATAAGTTTACATGATATGTATTCTAAAAAAAAAATTGTTGGACTTATTTTTATACCTTCTAAAATCATGAAACTTGTGAAGTTTGCATATGTTGTAAGGAACATACTAACCCCTTTCACAAGATTCATGATGCAAATTCCTCACATCCTCTAGAATTAATTCATAGTAATGTTGTATGACCTTTTGAAGTTATATCTCTTAATGGTTCTTTGTCTACTTTTACTTTTATTGATGATTACCCTATAATGATATGGTCATATTCTATTAAAAATAATTATGATGTTTTGTCTAAATTTAAATAATAATAAAAATATTCAAAATATATCTAATTTTTCTATTAAGAGATTAAGAACTAATAATGGTGGTGAATATGTTTGTAAAAAGTTTGATTCTTTTTGCATTAGTTGTGATATTCAAAGGGAACTAACAATCTCCCTCAGCAAAATGGTATTTCTAAAATGAAAACCACACCATTATTGAGATGGTTAGAACAATTTTATAATATGTAAAATATTTTTAAGTTCTTGTGGGCCGAAGTCATGAACACTATTGTGCATGTTCTGAATAAATTACCTATTAAATATTAGTATTTTTTACACCAAACTTCATTTATTTTCATGGTATATCATTTATCATTATAATAGTTTTATTTTTACTAACTAAATTTATAGTGCCTCAACTACATGTATATTTGTTAGTAAAACTATTTAGTTTGATTCTTGCTAATTTTTAAATAAAATTATATTGTAATAGATATATTTATCTTAGATAATAAAGTGAAGGAAAATATATTGACACTATATTTTCAATTCATATGATTTAGCATTGAAATTCATTATATGCATAACATCATGCTTAATTTGGCAAGATGCACATGTTTAGTCATTGCATTTGGTAAGAAGATGATGCTCAGTAAGTTTGGATATTTTATGTTTCAATTATTAAGATGATTTCATCTGATTAGTGGGGAAATTTCATGATAACATGATTAGATGCTTCATTTGATAATAAGATATATTATAATTAAAAGTGTAAATTGAGTTTTTATTATTAATTTCTTCATAATTTATTGTACTAAGCATTCAGTTCATTCTTTTCTAAAATTATTTGTTTCAATCTCATAGTTATTTGATTGGATGATTGCATATCATGTTAAAATTATCCATATTTAATGTATGAAAGGTTGCATACCCAAATTTTTTGTTAAATCCAATCATATATCATTGGAAAATTAAAGCATATTAAACTTGTAAAGTTTTGTTAAGACTTAATTATAAAACTAATTATTGTTAATAAGATATCTAATGTTTAACTAAACTTAGTTTCATATTATTAGTAAAATTATTACATGTGCATCATGTGATAGTTGGGGATGCTCATCTTATCAATATTGGAGATGTTCAATAATGAATTGCATATAATAATTTATGTTTGACACTAACTTTGTAATCAAAGTAGTTAACTTGTTTACCTTAAAAATGACTTGATTTTTTAAAATGTTTTTTACCATAGATAAACATATGTCATCTTTTATCTTTATGTATTTAGTTATTTTGATGTTAACCATACTATGTTATCATGAATATGCTTTTGTATATATGTTTAATATTTGTGTACATGTTAAATTTTTATATATTTGGTGAAAAATCTAGTGCAAAACTAATAAACTAATCATATTAAAGTTCATGTGCATTTTATCTTAGAGAAAGTCTTCAATAGTGATATTGATCTGTAGTTTTATCCTATGGATAAATAGGTTGTAGATAACTTCATAAAACCACTTGGTTCTACCAAGTTTTATCAGTTTCATGAAATTCTAGTCCTTTTGGAGTTTTCATTTTGGGGGAGTGTGCATGACAATGTCACTTCCTAATTGCCATGTGTTCTTTATTCTCTATACTTTTTCTCATTAGAAATCATTGTAAACTTCATCTGAAAGTTATGTGATTTAAGTAAACTTCATGTGAAATTTTTAAATTGATACCCCTATATTTAAAAAAATATTATAATGGGGGTCATTATGTTATAAATGTCTCAAAAAATGCGTAGATGATTATTCATGAGAAACTATGAGATGTAGTCTCATGATCATGCTGACCTAGGCTTACTTTATAGTAGTTTATGGAATATAATTCCTTTTTCTTCAAAAGGTGATGTTTGGCATGATGAAGGTTTTTAAATTCTTAGAATGTATACATAGTATAATTATTTTATTAAGATGAATATGACATTCTCTCCCCACTTATCATTAAGGGGGAGTGTTAGACCAATTAATTTTTAAGTGGGTTATCTTAGACCCTTAGTATATTTAAGTAAATAAATAATAAATGACTTATTATTTATTAAACATGGGTTGAAAAAACCTCATGTAAATAAATATTAAAATATAATTTTTTTATTACTTACCATTAATTTAAATTATTATTATTATCAAGAAGGATGGACCCATTGGTTACAATAGTCACCTTCCCTCATCCCCATTATAAATACGGTTTTACCCCTATATTAATTCATCTCAAATACATTTAGTGAATTGATATTTGCGTGTTGTAAAAATTTATTAAGGTTTTGTGAAGTTTTGATAAAGAGTGGAAGTGAGAAGAGGAAGGTTGGGTATTGAGGTTATTTGTTTCTCAAATATATGAAAATCATCATTTGTGGGTTTTTTACCTATTAGACATTTTCCCACATAAATTCATGTGTCATGTGATCTAGATATGTAATGTGCCTTTGCTCTTAATATTCAATTAATTTTATCACACCTTTGGAAGGTTGAGTTGATTAAATAACTTATCCTTACAAAATTTATAAGTTAGATTTTGATTAAATCATCTAAATTCACCAAACCTATAGGTTGGATTTGATTAAATCATCCACCCTCACTAGGTATATAGTATAAGTTTATTAAATCACTCACACTCACTAGATTATGCACATAATTGGGTTGCATGATTAACATGAAACAAGGTCAATGGCCATGTTATAACTCACCTTTACACCAAATTTTTAGTCATGTGTCTTCCAATATCTCTATATATATGTACTTATGGGTTCAAAATTTTCCTAATCTCAGCTTCAATGCTTCATAATGAGGCATATTTTCAAATCAAATTTATAAAAGGCAAGATGGTTACATCAACACATAGGTTTAATACTAAACTTGCTCTTTCTACTTTAAAATATTTCAAATTATTTCAATTTCAAATTTCATACACTTATTTTATAATATAAGATGCACTTGGTTATAGGTCAGTCACCAAAAAATAACTCAAGGTAGGCTCATGTAAAGAAAAGGTGTGTTTTACACACCTAAGTGCACATTTATTTCCTTTAAAATATAAATTCCATTACTATATTAAGTGGGGGATTGTAGATACTAAAATATGATTTATATATTACCTTAGTCTTCTACACTTGAAAAATACCTGTCATGGTTGTACCTTTTAGTTTTAAACCTTCCCACTTCTAAAAGTCTCATATTCAATATATCTTTGTTCCTACTTGATTGTCTCTTAGTTTGGCCATTTTTATTTTGATGACCAAGCTTTCTATATTGTGAAAAAAGCTCAAAACCTAATTATTATCCTTCACTACCAATTTTGGACCTATACTTGTTTTCTATATCTTTAAACACTTGTGTCCTAGGAAGACACATGCATCGATGCAAGTGTCCAGTACCCAAAAGTCATCTAAGTTACAAAATAAATGTATCTACAAGGTTGGCCTAAGTGATTTAATGTGAGATGTTTTCAAAATATATTGGTATATATACAAGATCAACTCTCATTCATGCCTCACCTAGGAATCACATACAACTCACAAGGAAATATAACAAGAAGCATTCAATCAAGCATCAAAAAGAGAAAATCTTCTTTATTTGTCCATATTTCCATATCAGTCATAATAGCATTCTTTTTACTAGTTTGAAACTTTTAAAGAGCATTCTATGAGCCATATTTTCCAAGTTTCAATATAGGTCATTACATGTCTTTGCTTATCACACCCTTCACCCTTGTACACACACAATCCAACATGTAGGGGACAACTACATCAGTTTGATTCCCTCTTCAGATCATTGGATATGTAGACAACTTCCATTAATAGAAGAGTATTTGGGGCTAACTCAACATTATGAGCCCACTAACCCACTTTTACCATAGTCACTCCAAGGGTGAAGTGATAGGGTTTGATCATTTGATAAAGAGTGACAACCTGTGTGCATGATATGAAGACATCATATGAAAGGCAACATAAAACCTAAAAGGCTCTAGTTAGTCACATCTAGATCTAGTCAATATTCCATATAGGACATGTGTGGAAGAGTTAGACACCTATGTCAACACAACTATTCAGATCTAATATAAACATCTGAGGCCACAAAAAGGATATTCATAGAATATGACAGCTATTCCAAGATCATCTTTCAATCTACTTCCATCTTATTCCTACACAAACTTGCATGCACATAATAAACCAACTAAGTATCATTTCTTTCTTATTTATTTCAATATATATCAATAGTTGTACTTTTATATTCTTAGCAATCTCAATTGTATAAACTCATAATACTTTTATAGAGTTTTATGTTAAGTGGCCTATTTATTAGATTAGCTCACCACCCTTATGTAAAATATAATTTAATCTTTTAACCATAGATATCCACTTATCTAAATTTAGGGTTAAATAATTACATGAGGCTTGCTTGGCTGAAATTTCATATCATATTTAAGAAAAAAAATTCCAAGCAATCCCCAATTGGCATTATATGGACACATATTTTTGCAAAGGTCTTAGTTGGCCCTAATTTTGTATCAAATTGAACCAAATAATCAAATAGTTCAATATGGTGTGTAATCAGGGAAAATTGTGCCCCAATCGACATTATATGGGTGTATTTTATTTCATGGAGATCAATTTCTCCCATTTTCATTTAATATTGAACCAAATAATTGATTGGTTCAATATGGTGTGCAATTAGGGCCAATTGAGCCCCAATTAACATTAAATATACATAACTACTTGCATGAGGATTGATTACCATCAATTTCATATCAAATTAAACCAAAAACTTGATTGGTTAATATGGTATGTAATTTGTGCCAGCTAATCCCTTATTGACATTAGATGACTACAATTTATTTCATGGGACTTGGTTTTCCTTAATTTTGTATTAAATTTTTCCTAATACTAAATAGATTCAATATGGTCCACAATCTAGGACAACGTGCATGGGGATATTTTGGTCCAAAATGTGTATCATATTAAACCAAAAACTTGAGTAGTTCAATATGGTATGTAATCAACTCCAACCAAAAACTTATTAAATTAGATGGATGCAATTGATTACAAGAGGCTCAATTGGCTGTAATTATCTATCAGATTGGAATAAATAAAATATTTGTTTAATATGGTGTGTAATTGAGGCTAATAGAGCCAAAATTGACATTAGATGGACACAAATGCTTGCAATTTTTTCAATTTTCATATCAAGTTGAAAAAATTGGTTGATTTTTTAAATGTGCACATTTTAGGGCTAATTAAGCCCCAATTGACATTAGATGAATGTAATTTATTTCATAGGGATCAGTTGGCCCTATTTGCATATTAAATTAAACCAAAAACTTAATAAGTTTAATATGGTGTATAATCAAGACCAATAATTCCCCAATTTATATTAGATGGAAAATAATTCTTGCACACTACTTGGTTGGCCCCAATTATGTATCATCTTAAACCAAAAAATTTATATGTACAATATCATGTTTAATCAAAGCTAATAGAGCCCAAATTGACATTAACTAGGCAAGATTTCTTACATGGGGCCCTATTGACCCCAATTACATATCAGATTAAGCAAAATAATTGATTGATTCAATATGGTATAAAATCATGGCCAACGGAGACCGATTTTAATTTGGATGGATGAAATTTCATACATAGTGGTCATTTTTTCCCAATTTCCTATCAAATTAAACCAACACTTAGTTTTTCAACTTAAATTTTTAATGGAATCCAACATAGCCCCAATCAACATCAAATGGATGCAATTGCCTACATGGGGGTCGATTGGATCCAATTTTATATCAAGTTTAAACAAATAATATATTAGTTAAATATTGTGTATAATCAATGCTAGTCAAACCCTAATTGACATTAAATGGCCATAATTGATTGCATGTGCCTTGGTTGGCATCAATTATGAATCAAATTGAACTAAATATATGATTACATTAATATGGTTTGAAATCAAGCAAATTTATCTCTAATTAATATTACATGGATGTAATTTATTACACAAGGCTCAATTTTCCCCAATTTTTCATTAGTTTAAACCAAATACTTGATTGATCCAATTTGGTACACAAATTGGGTAAACTATTCCCCAATTGTCATAAGATGGATGAAATTGATTACACGGGGATCAATATGCCCTTTTGGTATTAGATTGATCCATATACTTGATTGGTGATATTTGGTGCACAATTGTAGCCAAAAGAGCCTTAATAAACATTATATGGATGAGATTAATTTCACAAGACTTGATTGGCTCCACTTTCATATCAAATTGAAATAAAAACATGATTGGTTCAATATTTTTCCTAAGTAGATCCAACCAAGCCCAAACTAACATTAGATGGATGCAATTACTTACACATGAATCGACTAGTTTAAATTGAATATAAAATTGAAATAAATAATTGATTGGTTCAATATGATGTGTAATCAAGTCCAAATTATCCCCAATTGACATTACATGAGTGTAAATTATTGCATAATGCAAGATTTTTTCTAATTACATATAATATTCAACCAACTATAGGTTGGTTAAATATTATGTGTAATTAGGGTGACTTAATTTGAAACTAACATTAGATGAATGTAATTGCTTGCACAGGGCTTGGATGGCCCCAATTATGTATCAATTTTAACCAATAACTTGATTAGTCCAATATGATATACAATCAGTGCCAATTGAAATCCAACTAAAATTATATGGATACAATCACTTTTAAGGGCTTAGTGACAAAAATTGTGAATCAAATAAAACCAAATACTTTACTAGTTCAATATAGTGTGAAATATAGGATAATTGCATCCCAACTGACATAATATGGATGTAATTTCTTTTGAAAAAACTTGGTTGATCCCATTTATGTATCACATTGAACTAAAAACTTGATTAGTTCAATATGGTGCATAATTCATGCCAACAAATCCCCAATTGAGATTAGATGCTTGCATTTTCTTGCACATAGATTGTTGCCCTCAATTATGTACCTAATTAAACAAAATATTTTATTATTTCAATATGGTGTGTAATTAAATCCAATGGATCCCCAAATGAAAATACATGGAATTAAATGCATTATAGGGATTGATTCGCCCCAATTGCATATTGTATTGAACCAAATAATCTATTGGTTCAATCTAGTGTATACATGGGGCTTATTAATCTTTAATTGACATTATATGGATGTAATTTCTTACACAAAGCTAAGGTGGGCCCAATTACATATCATACTAAGATAGATACTTGATTTATTTAATATTATCTAAAATTAGAGACAATTGAGCCCTAATTAACATTATATGGACCCAATTTATTGTATATGTTCAATTTCCATAATTGCATATCAAATTGAATCAAACAATGATTTTTTCAATATGATTCACAATGAGGTCCAACTGAGCCACATTTGACAATAGATGGATGCAATTAATTGTATCAATCTTTATTGGCCCATAATTACATATTAAATTGAACCAAAAATGTGATTTTTTCAATATGGTGCAAAATTGCACCCAATTGAGCCCAAATTGACAATAGATGGATGTAATTTCTTACATGGGGATCAGGTGGAGATACTTGATTATCATATTAAAATCAATAATTGAATAGTTCAATATGGTATGAAATTAAGGCCAACATTTCCTAATTGACATTTGATGGATGAAATCTCTTGCACATTGTTCAATTAGCCTAAATTACATTTAATATCCAACCAAATACTTTATTGGTTCAAAATTATGTGAAAATAGAGGATAACATATCCCCAATTAACATTAATTGGATGCAATTGCTTTCATAAGTATCAGTCTGTCCCAATTACATATTAGGTTGAATAAATTAGTTGATTGGTTTAATATGATGTGAAATTGGTGCCAAACAAGCCCTAATTTAAAATATATGGATGCAATTGCATATTATATTGAACAATACTATATTTTTTTGTAATATATTGTGCAATTGGAACTAAAAATACCCAATTGACATTATATGGATATAATTTCTGATACAAGGCTCAGTTATTCGCAATTTCATATTAGATTAAACCAAATAATAGATTAATTTAATATGGTATGTAATTAGGCTACCAAAATTGCAATTGACATTATATGGACACAATTACTTACACATGGTTTTATTGACACTAATTACATATTAGATTGAACCTAATACTTGATTGGTTCAATATGATGTTAATTTTGGGCCAACCAATTCCAATCAACATTAGATGGATGCAATTTGTTACATAGGGCTAACTTTATCCCAAATTTTTATTATATTGAACTAAATTATTTATTTGTTTAATATGATGCATAATCAAGGCCAATCAATCCCCAATTAACATAATATGGGCACAAGCATGGAGATCACTAAGCCCCAATTGTTTATCAAAATGATATAAATACTTGATTATTAAAATTTAGTGCACAATCAAGACCAATGGAGCCATGATTAACATTAGATGGATGAAATTACTTACATGACACTCGATTAGCTCCAATTATACATTAGTTCAAATCAAAAACTATATTGGTTCAATATGGTGTGTAATCAAGGCTTATTGGGCTGAAATATACATTATATGGATGGAATTGATTTGATAGGGATCATTTGGTCCCAATTTTGTATTAAATTAAATAAAATTATCAATTATTTCAAAATCCAATTGAGCCACAATTGACATTATATGGACCAAATAATTTACATAGGGCTTACTTGGCCTTAATTGCATGTTATATTGAACTAAAAACTTGATTCACTTTATATGGTTTGCATTTGGGGCCAACCATGACCCAATTGATAATATATTGATGTAATTACTTGCACAAGGCTTAGTTGGCCACATCTGTGTATTAGATTGAACCAAATAATTGGTTGGTTCAATATGGTGTGAAATTAAGGCCAAAAAAGACCTAATTGATGTTAAATGGATGTTTTTACTTTCACAATGCTATGTTAGGCCATATCTAATTGAACCAAATACATGATTAGTTTAATATGGTATGAAATGGGGCTAATAGATCCCTAATTGAAATTAACTATATGCAAGTTCTTATACAAGGCTCTATTGCCCCTTGTTTTATATCAGATTAAACACAAACTTAATTTTTCAATATGTTATGAAATAGGGGCCATCTGAGCCATAATTTAAATTATATGGATTTAATTACTTGCATGGGGCTCAGTTGGCCCCAATTTTATATCAACATGAACCAATACTTGATTGATTTAATATGGGTTGTAACCATGTCTAAGGGAGCCATAATTAGCATTATATAGACATAATTACATGCATAAGGCTTGGTTGGCCACAATTTCATATCATATGGAACCAAATAATATATTGGTTCATTATGGTATGCAACCCACTCTAACTAAACCCAAAATTACATTGTATGGACACAATTACTTTCATGGATATTGATTGGCCCCATTTACATATTAGATTGAATACAATACTTGATTGGTTCAATATGGTGTGAAATTGGGGATAAGAAATCCCCAATTGACATTGAATGGGTGAAATTTTTTATGAGGCTTAGTTCACCTCATTTTTATATCAAATCAAACATAATATGTGGTTGGTTCAATATAGTGCATAATCAAGTCCAACAAAAACCCAAGTCACATAAGATGGATGAAATTATTTGCACTTGCCTTAGTAGGCCCAAAATATGTACCATATTGATCCAAATACTTGATTGATGATATCAAGTTCATAATTGGTGCCAATATAGCCCTAATTCTATATGTATATCATTTCATACATGAGGCTCAGTTGGATCCAATTATGTATCAATTGAACCAAAAAATCAATTGGTTAAATATGGTGCATAATTAGAACCAACCAATCTAAAATTAACATTAAATCAATATAATTTATTTAATAAGGATCATTTTTTCCTAATTTCATATTAGATTGAACCAAATAATTATCTAGTTCAATATGATGAGTACTTAAGGCCAATTGATCCCAAATCAAAGCTAGATGGATGTAATTTCTTGAATGAGGATTAGTTGGTCCCAATTATGTGTCATATTAAACTAAATACTTTATCTTTTTAATATGATGTACATTCAATGACATTTAATCCCCAATGGACATTAGATGGACAAAATTGCTTGCACACTACTAGGTCAGATTGAATTGTATATAAAACTAAACCAAATACTTGATTGGTTCAATATAATGTGTAATTAGGGTTACCCAAGTCATAACTAACATTAGTCAGATGTAATTTCTTTCACAAGGGTCAGCCAGCCCCAATTTCATATCAATTTTAACTAGATATGTGATTAGTTTAATATGGTACATAGTTGCTTGCAAAGGGATCAATTAGCCCCAATCATGTATCATATTAAATTAAATAATATATTAGTTAAATATGGTGTGTAATTTGGGCTAATGAAGGCCCAATTGACATAATATGGATATGATTTCTTGCACAGGGATCAGTTGGTCCCAATTATATATCACATTGAACCAATTACTCAATTTGTTCATTATGGTGAAAATCCCATGCTAATAGATCCCTAATGGATATTAGATGGATGGAATTACTTGAATAGGGATTGTTTTGTCCCAGTTATGTACCAAAATAGACAAAATATTCAATCAGTTAAATTTAATGCATAATCAAGGCTAATGAATCCATAATTGACAATAGATGGAAGCAATTACTTACATAGAGATCAATCGGCTTGAAATTCATATCAAATTGAATCACACATTTGATTGGTTAAATATAGTGTGTAATGTCATATCAAATTGAATCAAATACTTGATTGGTTCAATATATTGTGTAATTGGAGCTAATTGATCCCCCATTGACAAAATATGGATGTTATGTCTTGCACAAGGCTTGGTTAACCCCAATTCCTTATCAAATTGAATAAAATATTGGATTAGATAAATATGGTGTTCAATCAGGGCTAAACAAGCCCTAATTGAAATTATATTGACCTTATTTCTTACATGGGGATCAGTTGGACCTAATTACATATGAAATTGGAAAAAAAAAAAATTGGTTCAATATGATATCTAGTCAGGGCTAACTGATCCCATTTGAAAATAGATGAAAATAGTTTATTGCTCATATCTTGGTTAGCTCGAGTTATATACTAAATAAAGTATTTGATTAGTTTAATATGGAGTGTAATCATGGCTAATATATCCCCAATTGACAATAGATGGATGAGTTTCTTGTGAAAGGTTCATTTTTCCCTAATTGCATTTCTTTATGCATGCCACAACAAGCAATATTTACATAAAATCATTGAATTACATAGAATTTCATCATCTCATCCCATATTTTAGAAAAAAACATATAGTAAATTATAATGATGAGTAATTATACATCTAAATCAGTGAGCTCTTTTGGCTAAACAACCATGAGTAAGGGGCATCCATGTCATCAAAATTGCCTAGGGCACGATCTTATCCTTAACCATTTGACTCTTTATGTCAGGTACCTAGATGGATTTGTACCCCAATAGATGGATATAAGCAACCATCATCTTCGCTAGTCAAACTACATGCATATTTTATTGAACCAAATATTTTATTGGTGAAATATTGTTCATAAGTAGGGCCAACTAAGCCATAAATGACATTAGATGGATGTAAGTTTTTGCATAGAACTTAGCTAGCCAAAATTACTAATCATTTTTTTTGAAATGATTAGTTCATTTTGATGTGTAATTGAGGCCAATGGTACACCTTTTGAAATTAGATGAATGTAATTACTTTCATGAGGTTTTGTTTTCCCTAATTTCATAATAGATTGAACCAATTACTTGATTGGTAAAATATGATATATAATCAAGGTAAATGTTATTTCTTACACAATCCTTGATTGGCCCTAATTATGTATTATATCAAACCAAATAATATATTACTTTAATATGGTTCAATATCATGGTTAATTGAGCCCTAATTGACATTAGATGGATGGAATTTATTTCATGAGATTTGGTTGGCCCTAATGGCATATTAGATTGAACCAAATACTCAATTTGTTCAATATGGTATGCAAAAGGGGATAATGGAGTCCTAGTTTACATTAGATGGACATAGTTGATTCCATGGTTCTTAGTTTGACACATTTGCATATTATATTGAATAAAATATTATATTAATTAAATATAGTGCACAATTAGGGCTGATAAATTCTTAATAAAAATTATATGTAAATAATTGGTTGTGTTGGGCTCAATTGGCCCTATTTACATATCATATTAGACCAAATACATGATTGGTTTAATCTGGTATGTAGTCAAGGCCAACTAAGATCTAATTAACATTAGATAGATGCAATTTATTACACAAGGAAAAAAATTCCATAGTAAGTGAAATAGATTAAACCAAATACTCTATTAGTTCAATATGAAGTAAAATTGAGAGTAATTGTTACATTTTAACTCATCCTTAATAGACAATTATTGTTTTAATTTATTGATGTGATCACTAATGTTGCATTATGAAATCAAATACATTATTAAGGCTTTAAATACTATACATCTTAGTTATATCTTAGATTTTAGCATTTTTGATTAGTTGGTATCATGTATATATATTTATCTTACATATTATGATGTAGATGGTATAATGGTATTATCACCAGTTATTAATAATTACTTTCTTTCATGGTTATAGTGATAAAATGGAATAACTATTATTTTTTTAAATGAGGAAATTACAAGAATGTTTCACCCTCATTGAGTGGAATAGAGGGAGAGAATCATAAGGGAAGATAAATAATATTTCAACAAATGTGGATAGAAATAACTCAACCTAAACACATACACACATAGTTACATGATTGCATGCTGAGATGTTAGTGTTTCTAGTATTTTATGAATGAGTTTTGTAATTGCTTCTAACTATCTTTTATTACAATAATTATTGCATGTTTGTATTTTTTATGAGATATTTAATTTCTATGTTACATATAAATTAGTCTGAACATGGATTCTCTTATTAGTGTCATTTATCAACCTTTTTATGCACATTTTCTGAGTTTATCTCTACAAAAATAGTATGTGGGATAAATGGTGGTTTACTAAGTTATGATTGAATATTAATCTAATTTAGTCATTTTTAAATCTCTAAAGGTTTAGGATTTTCTTTAATATTTTTTATTATATTAAAATGTGCAAAGGTTTGCTTGGTTTTATTAAACCCCTTTTTTGTGGCCTAGGGGTCATGGGACAATAGTCACCCAAGCAAATTTCATCTTTGTGAACTCTTAAAAACTTAGGAAAATGGTTTTATGAAAATGAATAGAAGGTTGTGGTTTGGTAAATTAGGATGATATCAACACAATCATTGTATGCATAATTATGAACATGATTAGGGTTATCATCAATTCTTTGTTAGATATTAGGTCTTTTGTTATAATGAGGGTTTGACTTTGCCATTTTAAGGGAAATGCATGAGGATTTTCATGAAGCCACCATATAAATTTATCCTCAACTAAAATATGAATTTACTAGAGTTATTAATGATGCATTCAATAAATTTGGAGTTATATTGGAAGAAATAGTAGATATTTAGGATAAATTTGAGGGCATGCAAATAGGAAAGAGAATAATTAAGAAGAAAGAGGAAGAGAATGGACATGAATATGAATACAAATATGAAGGAGGATGATGGAAGGTTTTTTATCTATAAGTGGAATGATTACCATTATTTGAATTCAAATGGTGGCTTATATTATTTGCCTTCAATAAGTAATGATAATTGTTGTCTTCTAGCTAGACAAGTACTGTAGTAAATTTTTAAGATACATTATGTTTTAAGTTCACCAGAGTGCATAAACTATGTGTATTTTAGTTTATAAATAAATTGGGAACCCTCTTGTGCCTTGGGTTAGGGTATATAGTTGATTTAATGCATAGAATGGTAGTCATTTAACCGTTCATGTCTATCACACTCAGCCAAGAAGGAAAACAATAAATAGGGTTTTGTTTTGGTTTTACCTTTTTAAATAAAATACCTTTTTTCTTGTATTTAAATATAGATAAATCTTATGGACCTAGGGATGGAAATCACTTATATCCAAATGCCCATAAGATTGAGGGCAAATTGGCCATATAAACTCTTTTTTTTTTTAAAGAAATGGGTTTTATTAAACTCATGTCTATAGATGAATGACCCTTGATAATGATAGTCAACTTGCTTAGGAGGAAGATGTAGGCATAATTTTGTTTCAAATTATGGTGAGTGTTTTTGTGTTTAAGATAAAAATCTTTAAGGAATGAATTTTTTGTAGTTTTATTGTCATGATAATATCCTTCTTATTCACTATAAGTAAATACTCATTGGTAGTTCACTATAGAAACCCATTTTAGACAAGCTCTTTGAAATTATAGAAGGTATGATTCATACTTAGAATTTATTATTTATCAATGGAATGTAGAAGAATTATTGTTTTGTTGAATATATCATCTATTCAAACCTTGATAAGTGTGTTGTAAATAAGGTTTTATAATAATTTGTTTTCATTCATATATTTAACTTTCAGTAGAAAGGCTTTGCTAAAAGGAGATGAGTTGTAGGTGTGGATATTATAGAAGTTAATATGAAAGTTCAATTCCATCCATACATAGCTTAGAAGAGTTGATTTGTAGGTTAATAGTATGATCTTTTGGGGTTTGAATTGTGAGCATTTTGGAAAGAATTAAGAAGAGATTATAAAATATTTTGAAGAGAATCATCGATGATAATGTGTGAATATTTTTAGTAAAGTCTTAAAATGATTATTATTTCTTATTATTCTATTTTAGAGGGGTTTTGGTAGAATGTATATGATTTTATGAATTCATGAACTCTCTTACTATAATGGCATTAAATAAAGCTTATAAGGAATGAGAAATTTCATAAGTCAAAATTATATATTATAAAGTTTACAAGTTGGACAAGCTTTTGGTTTAAAATTATATATATATATATATATATATATATATATATATATATAATATGATTTTATGAATGCATGAACTCCCTTACTATAATGGCATTAAATAAAGCTTATAAGAAATGACAAATTTCATAAGTCAAAATTATATATTACAAAGTTTACAAGTTGGACAAGCTTTTGGTTTAAAATTGTGTGTGTGTGTGTGTGTGTGTGTGTGTGTGTGTGTGTGTGTGTGTGTGTGTGTGTGTGTGTGTGTGTGTGTGTGTGTGTGTGTGTGTGTGTGTGTGTGTGTGTGTGTGTGTGTGTGTGTGTGTGTGTGTGTGTGTGTGTGTGTGTGTGTGTGCGTGTGTGTGCGTGCGTACGTGTGTGTGTGTGTGTGTGCGTGTTTTTGTGTGTGTGATGTTTGAGTAGACTATCTAGCTTGAGTATAGTAAATATCTTGGGTTTTATTCTTATACTATTATGATTGACTCCCTTAAGTTTTATTTGAATCTCATTGACTTCTACTTGAACCTCTATTCCAAATTATGAAGTATGATAGAGATAGTCATAAGAAAATTATTATGTAATTTTTAGGAAATGAACTTGTTTGCTTCAAATTATTGGATGTGGAATAATTGCATGCTTGGAAAATTTATTATATTTTCCATAGATGAAATATATGGTTGAACTTGTATCAAATGATTATGTAATCAATGAATAGTTGGTTAGATGTTTTAAGTTTTGAATAAAATATATTTATGACTATTTTTATGAGTTTTACACTTATATACTTTGTTGTGTTAAGGGATGATAGACATGGCAAGCTAAGGCCATGAAATGTACATACCTATAATTTTTTAACATAAAGGAGATATGGTTTTGTTATAAGAGAGTATTAGTGTGTGTGTATTTGACTTGGATTCATGAGAAATATAAAATCTAAAATGAAAAAATTTGTCAAAATTAATTTTATAGTTGTAAACATTGTCAATCCATTATATTGTCTAGTTTACATGCATGTGCATGAAGTCATATTAGATAGAGATTTTGATCCATGGTTTGTATGATTATTGAATGTGTTAGTGATTGTACTACACTTGATTATGGTTGAATTATTGATATCTAAACTATCATTATGTACACCTTTATGAAGGGAAGGGCCACTCCTAGTGAGGAGGTGTGTGGGTGATTGACAGTCTGCGATTGGAATAAATGTGTCCAGATGATGTTCTCCCTCTCTTCAATTAATCAATCACTTTGGATGCATATTAATGGCTATTGTAATGATTTTGAATTTTTATATGAATCTCTAATATACTATTATACTTTTCATTATGTATTATTATCACATTTAGTAAGAAATTGTAAAATTGCACATTCAATATTATTATGATTATTTACAATAGTGGTTGTGTACTTGAACATGATTCATAATAAATAAGAACAAAAGTGCTTATGTATTATAGTATAGTTGTAAGAATTCATTAATTTGGTGTATAGCTATACCATTAATTTTGTATATGATTTACTACATGGATTCTTATCTTCTATACTATTGAGATGTTGTTTGTAAGCTAAATAAAACATTGTTTAACTAGTGGGTTAATGATATTTCTACGCATGCTATATTTAGTTATATTTAACTCTCAAATAGTATAAAATTTATGTTAATTATTTTATATGATTATTTTTTAAGTATGTTGAAGTTAGAAATTTAAAAAGTTACGTGGTTTTAAATGAATCCTAGTGGGGTTCTCACACCAATTAAGCCTCAATTGAAATTAAAAGGATGTAAGTTCCTATACAAGGATTTATTTTCCCTCATTACATATCATATTCAATTAAATACTCTATTGCTTCCTTTAGTAATCTAAATGTTGTTATGAATACTTGATCATGTTAGTTTTACACTTTATTATCCTTGATTTACTTATGCACTTGACCAATGCCTATTTTGGCAACTTTAACCCATCCTAGGCACCTATGAGGACCTATTTTTATTCCAACCCATTATTTGTTCCCTATATAAATGTTTTGATTGATAAAAATTCCACTAAGAATTTGTATGCCCAAACCTAGATCTAAAGTTTCACACATTTCCCTAGGGGATAACAACGCCCAATAAGGACAAAAGTGGGAGATGTTCCTATCTCTATGGGAAATTTTTGTATTGATCTCTCTAATAGTTAAATTTTAAAATTTAAACCATCCCTTACACTCTATTACATGTTTTTATGAAAACTAGAGTGTGGTTTCACCTTTTGGATTGATATAAAGGCACACTTAACTCACTCATTATTTCACTTAAAATTTTCAATATAAAGGCTTATTTACATTGTCACACACTAAGAAAAAGTTTTGTATTATTCCCAATTTTGATTCTAAGCATTTCAAGCAATCTTAAACTAAGTCACAACCCTATATTATCCATTACTAAGCAAAGAATTATAAATTATTCAAGATAGTTTTAGATAAATTCATATAGTTAAAGTAACACAATTGAACAAATCACTCCAAGTGGGAGAACTACATGGGATTGATTCCCTCCTTGGATAATTGGATATGTAGATAGTGTTCAGTCATCATGGGGGTGATTGGGGTCATCTCATCCATTACACTCCTCCACATTTTTCTATTTTAAAGTTTTCAATCATTATAAAATCCTATTAGGGTTTTAAACTTGGAAAAGCTATTTACAAGTCTTATACACAATTCTAAAGGTCAAATCAGTGCATCTAGACCTAACTTAGACTATTTCAGGTGATTTTGCCCTAATTTTATATTATTTATAAAATGATAGGATTAACCACATGGGACACTAGTGGGATAAAATCATGACCTTATCTACTAATCATGTCCTTTATCATCTTTAGTTCCGAATTCTAGGTACTTGTAGTTAAAGTTCTTGTTTTCCTATTTTCACTTTTCATTAGCCAACATAGTCAATAATTAGATAGAAACAACTAATTTTGTCATTCATTTACATAGTTAGTCTTCAAATTTAGTTATTACTTTCATTCTACTTTTTGAAAGTACATTTCTAACATTCTAATTTATTCTATTCCATTTGTCTCAATTTGTGTTAATTCACTATTTAATAAAAAATTGTCATGATCCCATATGTGTGTGTGTGTGTGTGTGTGTGTGTGTGTGTGTGTGTGTGTGTGTGTGTGTGTGTGTGTGTGTGTGTGTGTGTGTGTGTGTGTGTGTGTTGTGTTATCACTTTATTATTTTGATGCTAAATTGGTTTAAATGTTGCTTAGTTGGATCACATGGTACCTACTACAACATTGTTGGCTATGTTCTTATTCTATGATTAATTATGTTGGTTATGTAATTATTATTCTATTGTTAATGATTTTATGATCTATATGGATTATTGGATTATGACATAATGCATTATTGTCATATTGGTGGCTATAGGTTATCTATGATCTAGGTAGGTTTTTAGAGGACATAATCTTAGAATAATGTTTTTGAGCACATCTATATGACCAATATGTATACTATTGTTTGATTGTCCTTCAAACAAATTGATTTAGTCATTATCATTTTCGTTATGTATTTGTTGGTTGTGATCCTTGTGTATGTTTTGATTGTTGTTCCTTACCAATTTCATTATAATTTGTTACTTATCATATTGGATCATTATTTTTTGTTACCTATTATTAGTTGCTACTTATCCCTATACTCATATCTCCACTCCTTATTTTTCCAGATTTCTAAACTATGTTTGTTCCCTGTTGGTCCCTATCAACTCATTCTCTAGACCTATCTAGTCTACCTAGACCTAAACCCTTCGGAACCTTATTATTCCCATGCCACCCTAACCCCCCCTTTGACCTTACACTATTACTTAAGGCTTATGGCATTTGTTTTAAAAGACTATGAAGTTGTGGCTTGAATTAAACAAAGGTTGATATTATTAAACACATCAACTTGGGTTGAAGGTCTACATGGAAATGAAGTAAGCCTCATTTAATAAGGTAAGTGGTAAGGGTTACAATGTTACTAGTTAGTTATGTTAATCATGGATTAACGCCACTAACTTGTCCTCCTATTGGTTGTAGCATGATTAATTATCAAGCCTTTCAGACTTGCCATTAATGATAAGTTGGTAGGATCTCCTTGGGATACATCATGTTTCTCTCTCCTTTGGGTAAATTGAATGCAAGTTGATGGAGTATGGGAAAATGAATGGAAATGTATGGGGGGAAGGTGTATGTTGGATAGTTTTTTATGAATATAGGGATTTTTGGATGAAAATAGTGAACTAGTTCGCCTAGTTTTAATGGCAAACAAATCAATTGGAAAGCACAATAATATTGGTTGAGTCTTTGAGATTTCACTCCTTCTAGATTCACCTGGGTGTTTCAAGTAAGTCTATGTTTGTTTTTTATATATATTTCTAGGTTGATATATTGGAAAAAACTTAATGCTATGCATGCAATGGGAAGTCCTTAGACTTTCAGATGCATGCACAGTCTTGTTATAACAATATGACTATATGTTTATTACATATAAACTCATAATAAATTTTATATATATATATATATATATATATATATATATATATATATATATATTATTTCATTAAAAACCATCAATATGTTGTTTCATCTTTTAAGTTCTAGACTAGTGTGAATCTACAATTAATGTCATCACTAGACTAATTGATACTAGGTTCCTTTTATGTCTTGGTCATCTTGACTATGTTCTTAGTATATTATGGACTAGGATGAGTCTGTGTGTATGTTGTCTGGTTAAATAATATATACCATCACTAAACTATTATGAACTAGGTTCTCATATGAAAACTTCTTATTTCATGGCTATGTTTTTCCTATATTGTGGTTGTGTGTTTCTATATCATAGAATGATACAAAGATTGATTGGGTGTTCCTTTCTTTATTTTAAGATATTATTTTGTAAAAGAATAGTTTAATTGGATTCTTATGTGTGTGTGTGTGTGTGTGTGTGTGTGTGTGTGTGTGTGTGTGTGTGTGTGTGTGTGTGTGTGTGTGTGTGTGTGTGTGTGTGTGTGTGTGTGTGTGTGTGTGTGCATGAATATCTGGGTGTTCTCTTATTGATAAGATGAAACCCATCGGCATGTATTAATGTGGGATTTGGGAAACTGACTGTATGTTTTAACAGACTACATTATTCTTTTTTATATACCATTTCTACTCCCTACCTGCACTTGAGAATCCCTCTTTCATATATTAACTTTGGTTATGTTAATTCGTCTATGGTTATATTGATTTATTTGAGCAATATTTATTTGGGTGGTGGATAATTTGTTATTCAAATGACTATGGTATTTTGTGGAAGGAAATCTTAGTCTTAAATTGTTAATCTTTGGGTTATTGAGAGGTGTTATTATTATGCCTTCTTTTTATTTATGTGGATTTCAGAAGTCATAAATCAATTAATTCATGGATTTTCAATTTCAAGTCTATTTTATGTGTGTGTGTGTGTGTGTGTGTGTGTGTGTGTGTGTGTGTGTGTGTGTGTGTGTGTGTGTGTGTGTGTGTGTGTGTGTGTTCTTATATAGTTTCATTTACTTTATATTTTAATGAGTGTGCCTTTCAAACTACAATTGGTGTGAGGTTCCAACCTGGTTTCTTTTATGACCTTTGATCAATCAATTCATTTTGGTTTTATTAATGGTAATTAGGTTTTCAATATTATGTGTGTGTGTTTA
Source organism: Torreya grandis (assembly GCA_037957365.1). Classification (NCBI taxonomy): domain Eukaryota; kingdom Viridiplantae; phylum Streptophyta; class Pinopsida; order Cupressales; family Taxaceae; genus Torreya; species Torreya grandis. The sequence goes on along the minus strand of JARHVA010003457.1, from coordinate 1,668,847 downwards.
TTTGAACCAAGTATTTGTATGACCTAGGTGGTTGTGTTTAGTTAGATTATGTTCATACTATCTTGAGCAACTATTTGGATATATATATGTGTGTGTGTGTGTGTGTGTGTGTGTGTGTGTGTGTGTGTGTGTGTGTGTGTGTGTGTGTGTGTGTATGATCTATGTGGTTGTGTATTTAAGTATGACTTGAACCTTTATTTTTTCCAGTATAGGGTTTTGACTTGGTTATGTGTTATTCATTGGCATTTTGTTCATGAATCCATCCTTGTGATGTTTAAATGACTATGTCAAAATTAATAGTTATTTTGTGTTATATTGTGATGAATATAACTTGACTTAGACATTTTTAATTTAGCTGAGTTGAATTGATAATTATGGTTTCTATTATAATTAAATTTTGGTTGTCTTTTTCTTTCTTGATTGAAATATGTATAAATTCATTCCTAGACCAGACTAGAATAGTTATAGATATACATTGAGGGTTTGGATGTTTAAATACCGATCAAGATATTAGATGAGGTCCAAGAAGGATAAATTTAGAAGATATATAATGGATTAATATTTAATCCATTCTATATCATTTGATGGTCTAAATTAACCCTCCTCACCCTTAACCTATACCTTGATGGTTTAAGTATTTCCATCTCGCCTTGGAATGAATAGATATTGTTTTATGTGACTTGTGTGGTCATGTATTTTTTTGGAGTTTGATGTTCTCAGAATACATTACCTATTCTTGATTACCACAACCACTAACCTACTAATGGTTGCATTGGTAAGGGCCACTGATGGGGGGCTCATAGGGCTGGTGGGGTGGGCTTGTCCTAATCAACTAGGTCATGATCAACTCCTTTAAAATTCACATGGAATATGGTAACAAAGGTGTTTATTAATTTAATTTGATTAAGTTATTAATATTAATTTTATTAATGATATTATTGGTTGATAAAAAACATGGTGAATAGAAGCTGGAAATGAATTATCAAAGGATAAATTAAATAAGGTTGAAGCTTTATACAGGTGCCTTGAATTGGCATTGTTTAATCTTATCCCTTATGATTATAGTGTATAAGAATCATTTGATTATGTTATAACTTATATGATCTAAATATGGGTTTAGATGACATATTTTTTATCATCATAATGACTCTCTTAGTTATATTAATCTGGTACAAAATTGATTTGGTGCTACTGGATTCATGTTAGAAGTAAATACCTTAATTATATTCCTTTTATTTTTTGAGGAAAATTACTTATAAGGATATGATGGATATAATTTTTAGAATTGTTTCCATTTTAAAAATATATACATTAGATTATTATGAGAATTAACGTTATTCATAATATTGCTTTATGAATGTATAAAACAAATAAATGGTTTCAAATAGATGGTTACAATTGTATATTTCAAAGTGAATATGAATTAATAAAAGCTTTTGACTGTTCTTGAATTACATGTGTATTTAAACTTACCATATTCACTTGGATTTAGAATAAATAAAGGGACATAATATTCCCAAGATAGATAGCCACTCTTATTTGTAATTATATAGCTGCATTAGAAGCATCTGACCCTTGCAATAATGCATAAAGCTAGACTATAAGAAAAATGAAATAAAAACTTCCTTTATACACTTCAAACCTAATGGTTGCATGTAAGGTATGTTTCCATTATATTTCATCATTTTTCTAATTGATACATATGATTATGAAATCTAAAATAAACTTGTAAAGTGGCATAGGATCGAATAAAACTGAAATGCAATAATCATGCATAATACTTTTCTTATCTAATTAATTGAATACACTATGTAAAACTAAAGTGTAAGTCTTAAACAATGATTAGTTATCATTTCATGTTAAATTAACATGAAATTTATATCTATATTATTCTTTCTTTGAGCTAAACTTACCTAGCAGGTTGACATGGCTAGCAGCAAAAGGTTTATAAGAGTTCCTTGAGTGAAACCTTTTATTTAGGTTCCACTCATCTTGAAACTCAAATAAACCTGATTGGTTGGTTGTTTGGGTTGACCAAAATAAATTTTTTTGAAATTTCCTTATGAGTAACCTTTTATTTGGGTTCTACTCATATTTACACTTGAATAAATTATGTTTCTTTAATTATTTAATCTTCTTTTCTGAAATAAATTGGTATCACCTTGATACTCATTTCAGAAATAATGTATGGAATAAGGAACAATATTTCATAATGAGTATATGATTTTATTATTTCTTGCATAAATTATAAGGCAACTCTGATTTAATTTCTTGAAGGTCTTACACTCTTTTATATAGCATTGGCTATGCTAATTAAGATTAGTTGAATGGACTATAGATTGACATTGATAAACATCCATGTTTGAAATGAATGTTGAACATATAAATGTAGTGACCTTAAAGGCTGTAAGGTGTTGTAACCCAGATGGTAGCACTAAAAAATGATGTATTAAATCTATCTAATTTTATTCTTTGTAATTGTTGATTAAAGGATTAGAAATCTACATGTATGGAATTAATGTTGTTTATTGATTTTTTTGAATGCATGTGTACTATAAGGCTTATATCTTGATTTGATTACTTAACCTAACTAATAACCTAAGGACCTTAAGTTTAACCTTCTCAGCTAAGCCCTTTCTTTAACTTGGCTATCCTCAAGTGGGGGTGAACCCACTGAGGAGAATGAGGCATTTACCTAGGGTTAAAGACCTAGAATTGGTCATATGAGGTTATAGTGAGTACCACTTATGGCATTCAAGACATAAAAATGTGTGTACATTGATACACCTCAAATCCCATAATCCCTCTAAATAGCAACTAGTTTCCCCATAGTGCCTTTTATACATACTTACCTTTAGTGAATTACCTTACCTTCCCCTCATTTGGTTCCAATCACGTAACATGTAGTTCATTAACATTTTGTTGTGTTAGAAAGTGGGTCTAACGCATATCCAATGTGTACTCTGATAAATGATTCCAAAAAAATGGGTTATTTCATCTGGTATCAGAGTAGTATTCTACTCTAAGGAACTCTAGGGATGAATATTTTCCTATAACTGAATGCAATCTCCTAAATTTCTCACTTATAATTTCTTAGGATGGTCAGGACATGATCAAACAAAGGTAATATCTACAAAAATACTCTAAATGTCAGTACTACTAGGGATAGGGGTTGAGGATGTGGTAGAGTTTATCGAGGCCACATTCCCATTCATAATTTGGATGAACTACTAGTGAACAATATGGATACTAATACTGAGGTACCCCATGTTGAAGCAGTCAAGGGAATTCCAATCGATAAGCATGAAGAATTCCTTAGTGGGATCTTAACAACCCTTAACACCTTGTAAGGGGACATTGATAATTAGGAACAAAGATTGAACAATCTTGAAAGGATATTCCAAAAAGAAATACCTAGGCTTAAAATAGGTCAAGTGAATGGATCTATAATCCAAGAATTGCATTTGACCACCATTGACCCAATCATTAAAGAGATGAAGAAACTTCTTCCACCTAATTTTTTAGAAGAAGAATCAGGTGATGCAACTGATGCTTGGTTGTTATACTTGAAAAAGTACTTTAATTTGCATAATATGCCTTCTAATGTGAAACCTAGAGTAGTAGACTTTCAATTGATAGGACTTGTAGCCTTATGGTGGAATCACCTTTGTGTTATCAAAGGGTAGCAATCTTTGAATCTATCTTGGATTATTTTTGAGACTCAACTCTACAAAATGTATCTGAATGCAAACTATAAAGAGTAGAAAATCACTAACTTTTAGCTCCTAAAATAAGATAACATGATTTTGATAAAATATGAGAATAAATTCTTAAATTTGTTACATCATGTGAACTGTATGTATGGTGAAAAAAATAAAATCACTAAGTTCAAACCTAGACTTAAGGAGATTTTGATGCATGATGTTAACATGACAAATCCAAAAATGTTGGCTACAACCATAGAATCAACATACAAGGCTAAAGAGAAATAAAAATCTCGCCAAAAAGCAAGATAAGAATTTAAATATAATAGGCAATAATCTAAGGCCAAGAATCTTGCTCCCATGAACAAGAATTTTAGAAAAATTTATCACATATTTTTAGGAAATAATAAGAATTACATCAAGTTTTCAAATCAGAATAAAAATTTCAAATACCATGGACCTTTAAAAACTGGTTCTTACAAGAAGGAACAACTCCAAAATAACTCATGTGGACCTACCATGGGTGCCAATATAGTTCCTATTGCATCTTCTAGAACAATTATGTGTTGTTAATGTGGTGACAATCACTATAATAAGGACTTTCCTAAGTTGAAATAAGTCCAAACAATGAATCATATGGTGTATGCTACCATTGATAATTGCAATTTTAACTTGTAAGCCACTCCTATTGAGACCCAAGGTACAATTAATGGTTTCCCTTTGACTATTTTGATTGATTTTGGTGAAATAAACTATTTTATTTCTTTTTTTGCTAGTAAATAATGTAGCATTAAACCAGTCTTGATAAGAGAAGGTTAGGAAGTGGAATTTAGTACTAGAAAAAAAGTGTCCATTCTTGAATGATTAAAACAAGTAGAATTGGATCTTGGTGTTTTTAAGACCAAGGCAAATCTATTTCTCACACCTTTGGGGTCATATGATCTCATCCTTGAGATGGATTGGTTACACGAGCATCAATCCACACTTGATTATATAGGAAAAAGGGTGTGATGCACCAATGTCCTTGGCTAAATTGTATATTTTTAAGGCATATAAGGGTCCATGAGACATAAAATGCTTTTAGCCCTATAACTAAAAAGAGTTGTTAGGAAGGGTTTTATACTCTATATAGTTTAACTACAAGAATTTTATAATGAGAAAGAGCTAGAACATGTAGATTTTCCCATATTAAAGGATTTATGGATGTCTTTCCTAAAAATATGCTTGGGTTGCCACCCAAGTGAGAGTTTGACTTTTCTATTAAAATCATACCTGGATCTACTCTTATATCTAAGGCATCTTACCATATGAATGTGGATGATCTAAAAGAATTAAAAGTTTAACTTCAAGAGCTTTTACACAATGGAAGCATATGGCAAAGTGTGTCTCCTTGGAATGCTCTGGTAGTCTTTGTAAAGAAGGATGGTACTCTAAGGCTTTGTATTGATTGCCGCATGCTGAACAAGATAAAAATCAAAAACCACTACCCTTTGCCAAGAATTGATGATTTGTTTGACCAAATAAAGGATGCTACCATATTTTCCAAAATAGACTTGAGCTCTAATTACCATCAATTGTGCATCAAAGAAGAGGACATTCATAAAATGGCCTTTAGGACCCATTATGGACATTATAAATTTACAAGTTTACCTTTTGGTTTAACCAATGCACCTGTATCCTTCATGAACCTTATGAACAACATTTTTAGAGATTATTTCGATAAGTTTATACTAGTTTTTCTAGATGATATTTTTATTTATTCAAAATATGAGACTGAGCATGACCATCACCTTCGTCTATTCTTGTAAAGACTAAGATAGCATAAGCTTTATGGGAAATTATCCAAATGTGCATTCTATGAATCTAAAATTTATTATTTAGGACACATCATTTTCAAATAAAGAATTTATGTTGACCCCACCAAGATTAAAGCCATTCAAGATTGGTTTGCCCCTTCTAATGTGCATGAGGTGTGAAGCTTCATGGTCTTGGTTGGTTACTACTGGCTCTTTATAGAGAATTTTTCAAGTGTGGCCTATCATATCACTTCCTTTTAGTGCAAGGGAAAAGAATTTCAATGGACTCCTTGGTGTGAGAAAGCTTTTATTAAATTAAAGGCGATGCTTATTATAGATCCTATTTTGATCATACCAGACCTAAATGGTAAATTTGAAGTTTGGGCTAATGCCTCCAAAGAAGGTTTTGGAGGAATTTCGACTCAAGATGGCAAGGTTGTGGCCTATGAGTCATTAAAATTGAAAGAGCATGAAAATAATTATCCTATGCATGACATGAAACTTGTTACCATTGTCCATGCACTTAAGCAATGGAAACATTGTTTTGGGAAAACCTTTCCTATTGAAATCTGATCATAGAAATCTTGAGTATTTGTTTTCTCAAGAGAATTTAAAGGTGTGCCAACATAGGTGGCTAAAATTATTAAGAAATTTTGACATGAACATTTCATATGTCAAAGGCAAGGAAAATCGTGTGGTTGATACAGTCAGCAAATGCATGCACCTTGTTGCCTTGTCAATATTACAAGAAAATTTTATAAGTGTTATTTTGGAATAGTAGCTTGTTGATGTATTTTTTCATGAAATAAGTGCAAGTTTCACTGAAGAGCCAGTAGTAAAAAGATTT